>JAOANR010000001.1:73038872-73049824 GCA_030278955.1 Hygrophila difformis
CCATAGGTTGGGGGTTCGATTCCCACCCGGTCTCTATCCCTCCCCTTTGTAATTTTGTGTGGCTTAGGCTCCCACACACCTTTACCGACACATATGTATCAATGTTCACCAAAAAATTTAAGTTATTAATATTGAAAATTAACAAAAAATTTAAGTTATTAATATTGAAAAAGACGTGGTAGTATAAGACATGGCCATCAAAAGTTTCTTTGCCACAATTCACTGCTTCACTCCATAGCAAATTTTTCTGTCTCGTCATCAAATTACATTAGACTTGTTTAGCAATTAGCTATCAAATGTTAACTGATATTTAGTACTCCCTCCGTGCCATTTGTATTGGCAAATTTTGAATTTTAACACTGTTAATTGATTAATTTTAACATAATGTTATCACAATTATATGAACGAAAAATATAGTCAAATTTGGTCTTGTTAGATTCGTCTAATCGTGTAGTTTTAAAATATAATATATTTTTTTATAATTTTTACTTCTCTACATTTTAAGATATTTACTGTTAAACAAATATATTGGACTGCGTGTCCAAAAGTTTTGGGTCATTTCAAATGGGACAGAGGGAGTAATATATTTCAAACCCTTTTAGTTTATAAGCTAAAACTCCCTCCGTTTTGTTTTGTTTGCCCATTTGGGGTTTGGACACTATTCACACACACTTTGATTTAAAGTTTTATCATAGTTATATAAGTTAAAATATAATCAAGTGAGATCTTGTTAGATTTGTCTCGTCATGTAGTTTTTAAATATCGAACTTTTAGAATTTTTACTTGCACCGAATTTGAGTTATTAATGTTTTAAAATATGCATTGGACTGCGTGCGTAGTGGATCCGTAGCAAATAAAAAGAAATGAATGAAATATTTTCCAACAAGATAGACAAATGGAACCAATAGATATACTTATCTCATGATGTAAGATAAAAATTAGGAATCCACTAATAGAGTAGATCCCCTAAAGTCTTGAGCAGCGGTGTAGGATCAGATCCCAAAAATACTAAGTCTTTTCTTTCTTAAGAAGGAAAGTATTTTTCAAAGATTCTATATAAATTTTTATAAGAAATCGAGATAGTTACTTTTTAGAAAATTCTAACGACAAGGACATTTTTTCTTCTGAAAGTGGGAAAAAAGATAAAAAGAAATAAAATGGATTATTAATCCAAATTGATTCCAAATTTCAATTTAAAACTTGTAATGGACCTCTTTGGTTAATCCAAAAAAATGAGAGACTTTGAGATTAATTTTGAATCCAATATGATTAATGCGAGGAGTATACACCAAAAGAAATATAGAGGCGTACAATTATTTATACTTACATACATATGCACATATACGGGCTAATAGTATAAGTAAAACTTTTTGTTGTTGGTGAATGTTGTTACTTTGTTCCCCAAAGAAACTCTTGTGTTGTCATCTTTCCCTCAAACCACATTTTGGAAACTTTGGCACTGATATTGATATAACCTGTGTCATCTATACTGGTATGCATGTCAGCATGTGATGTCGATGAGATTTCAGTTTCACGGTTTCAACACTCATCAATCTGGACAAATTCGCAAATGTGTACGACAGCCCCACCTCACCCCCACCCCCCACCTCGCTTAAATTAAGGTTGTAATTCACTCTCTCCGCAAAGGGGAAGGCCGCCGAGAAGAGAATATCACATCACATTCTCTGTTGCCTGTCTGTGTTAGACTCAGAATCCACCATGCTCCCTATTGACTTTAAACAAATTCAAGACAAGGTATCCGTCCATTTCCGGCCCTGGCACCGTTCGTTCCAATTCTGGGTTCGCGCCGTCGACATCTATACTGGTTACAAGGTATGCTGCTGCTTACCTTTTCTGCCAATTCAATTCAATTTGGTGTGTTTCGATTGCTTAGAGATAGAGTGGGGCGGAGTGGAAGCTAGCTAATTGTGGAACAAATTTAGGTTTTTCAAGTTCGGGTGAATTTCGAAAGGGATGCGGCGAAAAGGGAGGCAATGTGGGAGAGGCAGCACGAGATTGCCGCTGATAAGATATACAATATGTGTTCTGAACTCGGTGGTTTTTTCCTCAAGGTCCATTTTTTTCTTTAATTTTTTATTAGGGTTCATTTAGTGTTATCTGCTGCTCGAATTTGTGCTCAATTTTTATCCTGGATCCTATGAGGTTCTTGGTCTTGACTGTCAGATTCTGGTATTAAGAATTTTGTCCACAATTAAATTTGTTTGTTCATTTATTTTTTGAGGGGGGTGCAGGGGTGGGGTGGGTTTGTCCATGTGACCATGTACCTGGTGCTTTCTATATCAGTCATATTTAATTTTGGAGGGAATTGAAAAATTTATATGGAAATTACAGTCTGTCGTCTTTGTTTTTGTGGTTCCTATAGATTGCCCAAATTATTGGGAAGCCAGATTTGGCTCCAGCTGCATGGGTGAGAAGATTGGTTACACTGTGTGATCAGGCGCCTGCTACTCCACACAATGTGATCAAAACTGTGCTGGAGGAGGAGTTTGGTCAGAGTGTAGATGAATTATTCGAAAAATTTGATGCAAATCCTCTTGGTTCTGCTTCAATTGCTCAGGTATTTTGCTTTGTAATCTATTAGAGGCAGAAGAATATTACTTTACAGATTCAATACATTCCCTGTTGCTTCCAAGAAACTTTTTTTGCTTTTTCAAATCGAATAAGATGTTCATTCCAAATGCTTTTTTTTTTTTTAAATTTTTTTAAATTTTTATTTTTTTATAATGCATGTTGGAGAGGTAGGCGAAACTGCAGTTTAAACCTTTCTAGCTGTTTGGTAACTAAAATACAAGTCAGAGAGAGCAAACATGAAGAAATAAGTTTAAAGAAGGAAAAGTGGTGTCCTTGAGGAACATGAGAGGAGAAAAGTTCTCACCATTTAAACTATTCACCAAAAGTTTGTTTTCTCATCCATCATCATTTTCCTCATTGAAATTTTTTAACCAAAATGATACGAGCGTTTGTATGTATTTATTTTTCATTTGCCTTCTCTTGTGTTTCTTATATTCCTAAAATTCTTGAATCAAATTGATGCCCATATACAAATTAGGTGTTCTAGGACTTCGTGTTTTTAAATAAAAATTTGTTTTCTCAAACGTCTAGTTGAGACATTATCTTTGAAGGGTATTCCGTTATTTCTCCATTTAGATCCTACTTGATTTTTTGATGGATTCTCTAAACTTTCTTGGATATGTTCAATAATAATTAGGTTCATCGAGCACGTCTCAGAGGTGATAGAAAAGATGTTGTCGTGAAGGTAAAAGAACTTGATTATCTAGTTTCTGTTCCATATGCTTTTATCTTTTATGTTCTAACTAATTGTCTTCTTGTTGTAGGTTCAACATCCTGGTGTTCAGGATTTGATGATGACTGATATCCACAACTTGCAAGCTTTTGCTTTATACATGCAACAGACAGATATAAAATTTGATCTATATTCTGTAACCAAGGAAATGGAGACTCAGGTTATTTTTCATGCTTTACACTTCCTTGCTAAGATTTTTCCAATTTGTGATTATGGCTATTTGTTCTATAGACATGCTTTTGCCGCCATTGGAGCATTTCTTCAGCTTTTCTTCCTCTCTCTCATTTATTTTTTAGTTTTAAAATTAATTTACTTTTTTCCTTTCTGCTTTTACCCCTTGTGTGTTTGATGGGGTTCCTCGTGGCTGCTATCCTGGAAACTTGAGAACCAAAGTTAAAAATGGTTACTCTCAAATGGTTCCATTAATATGCCAGTCTTTCTAGTACTCTTTAAAAAAATGCCCTGGTTCTGCTAGTTATGTATGTAGATATTTCACTACTTTCTTGCTTATGAAATTATGAACTGGGTTGGATAACTCTAACTGGACACCTGTATAGCCTCTGTACTACCAGACATGGAAACACATGAGTTCCGATCCATCATATTTTGTTTACGTATTTATGAAGTGCTGTTTTTGAAAAAAAAATTTATTCAAGTTAATTGCTACATCTAGTACAATCCTGTTCATTCAGTTAATTTGACGATGGTGAGATTCAGTTAGTAGTAATGCCAGCAATCGAATGGCAAATTGTGACCACCTAAAAACCATGGGAGCACAAAGAATGTATCCTTAACAGAAATATAGTAGTAATGTATGCATGTTTAGAGTTTTTCACCATTTCTCAGGGTTGAGGATCTTTGGATCTTGACTATCATTCTTTACAAGGTTATCATCCTTTTATTAATTTATTAGGAATAATTCTTTTCCCTAATCAAATACGAGTCCTCCTAGCACCTTGAGACTAAACACCTTCGGTTTAGCATGACTGTTAGGAGGAGCAAATTCCCTTTCAGGTAGTATTTGTTTAACAATTCCCTTTTTCCTAATGTATAATATTATTAAAAAGCAAACTATCAATTCTGTGAATGTGTGGTAACTATTGTTTTCACCTTATATTTTTTCAACTTGTGTCTCATATTTCTCTACGTTCCCCCTCCCCTTTATATAAATATTTTCATTGGAGCTCTGTTGTTGATTATAAATAATTTCACTGTTTTATAAGATTGGATATGAGTTTGATTTTCAAAGAGAGGCTGATGCCATGAAGAAAATTTACCATTTCCTATCTGGAAATAAGCAGAAAAGATCAGTTTTAGTTCCAAAAGTGATCCGAAATTTGTACACAAGGTAAAATAGTTTTTCATGTTCGTTGGTTTATTTTGCATTCAATGATCGATCATATCAGTCAACGCTCTTGATCATTTGTGGATAATGTGATGGTAGAGATTCTTTGTAATGATAGGCGGGCTCTAGTAATGGAATATATTGATGGAATCCCAATTTTAAAACTTGGAGATGAGATGGCAAAACGAGGCATAAATCCTGGTGGTAAGGTAGCAGCAGCTGCAAAGCAGTAAGCCCCTACATCATTCCATAGTGTATGAAATCCTCTTTTATTCTCTTTGTGCATTGAGTAGTTCGAGAATGTCTGATTGAAACTCGTTGCCTTAAAGTTCTCAACAAATCATTTTCTAATCAGGCTGCTTCCCTATTAGATTTTTGCCATATTTCTGGTCGGAGCTTATCTGTTCCTCATCGAAAAAATTTGTTGCTACTCAGTAGAGTTGTGATTGCCAAAATACAGTTTTAGACACCTGGTTCAATATGTCATCACATTTTCTATATGTTCTGATTTTATCATTTGTTATTCATGTCAATGAATTTAAAGAATGTGAATTGAATTGTGGCACGTAGAACTATCAATCTACATTAATATAAATTTTCTAATGTGTGAGTCTTCATTTGTTTCAGATTGTCTGTATGTGTATTATCGAGAAATGTTGTGTATCTAAGAAACCATAAGTAATTCATTACAATGGTTGAGAGACTAAAACAAAATCTTTCGTAATGTAAGGGAATATTACACCAATTACCTGCTGATAGTTTGATGGGCGTGCTAATGTGCATGTTCTGATTCAAATATTAATGATATTTCTTCTCATACCCTTTCAAATTGGTACATCTTCCGAGATTCATCAAGTCCCTTGTATTTTTTCATGTCTTGGTAACTGTTGGGTTTGAGGCACCATTATATTATCTAAGTGCAACATTTTAAATTACAGGAACATACTTAAAAGTTTGACCCTTGCATATGGACAAATGATACTGAAGAGTGGCTTCTTTCATGCAGATCCACATCCAGGAAATATTTTGATTTCTAGAGGTTCTGAGGTAACTCTTTTTGCAGTGAGCTACACCTTATATCATGTGTAATTTTCATTACTAAACCTGCCAGATATTTTAGGTTGCATTGCTTGATTACGGACAAGTAAAGGATCTTCCTGAGCAACTGCGGCTAGGATACGCTACTCTGGTGCTTGCTATGGCAGATAATGATCCTATAAAGGCATCAGAGAGCTACAGGTTTGATTGCTACTATTCTCTTGTTATCTCTAAATTATTGTGATGTTCAGTCTAAATATATTTTTGTTGTGGAAAAATGGGGATTGTACGGAATAAAATAATCCAAACCAGAATAATAGATAATAATAGACCCAGAGATAATTATTGATAGGTTTAATACTACTTATTAGGTCGGCTCATGTGTCCGCATGAGCAGGAGCAGGAGCAGCAACACATAGGTTGGTATGGGTGCTCATGCACCTAGGGAGAGTGGGACACATAACATAAGGCCCTCAATTGATTAGGAGACACGCCATGAGGCCCTCGATTAGTTAGTCCCTTGATTAACTAGTCCCTTTACAACTATTCTTATTAGAGTGATAAATAATTCGTACAAGTAGGTTGGATTAAGTTATTGCTTGAATTAATCAATTGGATTTATTAATTAATCAATCAATCCGGTCACTTAAAGTAATGCGTTAATTACCATTGGTTGAGGGCCATCTTAATTATAAACCCTTCTCTCTTCACTTAACTTTAAATGTTGGACACAATACCCAGATTCTTACTTCACTTGTTTTTCCAGCAATACTAATTGTGAATTAGTTGTGGCTATTAGTTTATCCTAGATAGCCTGAACCCTAAGGCCACTCTTAAAATTATTACAAATCAATTTTGTGACATATTCGATTTCATATATGTGATTACTACACACGAAGGTTGGTTTATAAAATTTAATTCCTAAACTTCTAAAATCCTAGCTTCTTTGTCCTAGTTTATTTTTCTTTATTATTTTTATATATTGCCATAAAATGCACTTGTAAATAGTTCAACATGCTATTCGGTGTTTTGGAGTTACATTTTGTCTTGATAAAAATTAAATTAGTTCAGCATCTGCCATTATGAGAGATACCTTCTGGAAAAAGTGGATCTTAAACCTACCATTTCAGCAAATACACGTATTATTGTTATTGTTGTTGTAAGGTGAGAGAAAATATAGTATATATTTTTTTTCTTTAAAATGGTATGAGAGGTAAAAGTAATTAGAAAAGGGAATGTTGGACATTTTAAAACGACCAAAAAGGGTAGATGTTGCATTTATCAAGAGCCTGGGAGTATTTTGTACTGATCTTTTCTATATTTTCACAATAAATAGCTCTCTTACTTAACACTTTGTGATAAATAGGCGATAGCTAAAGCAATAATCAGCTATCTGTCAAACAGGTTCTGTACCATCTTTCATTCAGACAAGGGGCACTTCTTAAGTATAATTTCATGGGAAAGAATTAAGGGCTCTCTGTAGTTGGTATATTGAAATTGCCAAAATCGTGGATTCAAGGAATGGGTTCTTGGACATATAATTATTTGTTGGTGGGAGATAGTAAATAGTAATATTTACCAAAATTAAATTCAGATTTGGTTAGTTTCTTACACATGACGTCTTCTTGCTAATTTAGGGAGCTCGGGATAGACACCATAGACAACTGTGAGGACAAACAAAAAAAGGAGATGCTTAGATTGGCCCAAACAATGTTCGACACAAAGCTACCTCCAGGTGTGACAGTGCTGCAACCTTTCTCAGACGATTCTTCATTAAAGAAAATTGGGATTCAGGTAACTTAAGTGTTTTTAATTTCTAATCGTAAATCATTGGCGGTACAGTGTTTGAATTTTCATATTTTGATTATACTCTATAGGCTTTCCCGGAAGAACTATTCTCTGTTCTTCGGACTGTGCATTTGCTACGGGGATTAAGTGTTGGTCTAGGGATCAACTACTCGTGTGCTGAGCAATGGAGACCTATTGCAGAAGAAGCTCTTTTTCAAGCTGGAAGACTCTCAGGTTTGATTCCGATTCCAAATCATGGCCTTAAATCACTCACCTGGTTATTCTAGCTATGCTTGATTGGTAAATGAAGCTATACTTATGTACCCCAATGGAATACTGTCAGGTGAAGATTTCAAACAAAGACAGAGGCAGAGGCAGAGACGAGGTATTTTAAGAAGGGTATATGGGAAATTAGCTGGTCATAAAGTGGTCGAGAACAAGCCAAGTTAGATTGATGATATCAATCTTAGTTCCCGGGAAGAGGTAGTTTTGTTTTACTTCCCAAATCATTTTTGATGATCTAATTCTATTGTATGACCACAATATTGATTGATTGAGAGACTTATGTAGGAGGGATGGGATGCAAATTTTGTTGCCTCAATTGAGTTATGTAATTACCCTGTTTTTTTTACATTGTTGTTTTTCTTTTTCTCCAAAACATCGAAACAAATGCATCTGAATAGACTCAATATATTCAGTAACAAGATCTCTCTTATATACTTCATATATATTAATCCCTTTGTAGTAGTGCATTCATCTTTGGACAATCAGCCTACCAAACCAAACTCCTTGCCCGTTCCAACTACCGATGCCTGAATGTTTAATTCCCATCAATATGTTACACAATCGAATGAATACAAGTTTACATAAACAATAACCGAGAAAAAAGCTAAACAGTTTGTGATGAATGTGAGCGGATGATGTCATCCATTGTTTAATTCATCTTTGCAGTTGCACCCACCATTGAGAGAATTTGCCCATTCTGTCATCTGTCGTTGGCCATTGGTAATTGGTTAACTGTCAACTGCTGGATGCAAGCGAATGAACACTGGAGTCATAAGAGGAAGAATCCCAATGGTTTACATCCATTGTTGCCTGTCCCTCGCTTGAGATGTGCGCTTTCTGCTGTAAACTCTTGTATTTTGAAAATAGATAAATAATGGAAGTGTTCTTGCTCGGTTGCTCTTTTGTGGAGTCCCCCGTAGTCATCACACATTGGCAGTTATTAGGACTGGGGCTCCCTGGAAATGAATTGCACCCGGCATCTGTAATCATCATGGCAGAGTCCTCGGGTAAATTATCGTTGATGGGCTGACCGCAATCCTCTTCCGCTTGGTTACGAGAGCCCTGTTTAAGTTTCAATAGGGTAGATTCTGTTCCAGCAGTTATACAGAAAAAAGAGACAAATAATTAATGTGTTATTATGGAGACAACAATGTAATAGCAAGAAAAGCAGCTTTAGAAGTTCTACCATCACTTGTACTATTATAAAGGGCTTCTAGATGATTATTCCGCATCAAATATGTCAAAGTAAAGGCCAATTCTTCCCCAAGAAAGGAGGAATTCACAAACAGTTTAGACTTGACTTCTCTTATGATATTTCCAAATTGCATCCCTTCTGTATACATTGCCCAGGTTTCTAATTGAGAAGACACTATCTGATTTTGCTACACAACCGATGTATCCATGTACAGCGCATACAACATTACCACACAGTTCAAGTGCTGCAAATTATCTGTATTTTGTCAGTACATCTAATCTAGATAGATATATAGTTTATTAGCTATCAATGGAAGAATACCAATTGATTGCTTTTGTCTTCAGTTCACATGTAGAATAAACACAATATGCAACAATATCTTGATAGTTTCTCTGCGTTACCAGGAATTGCATTTGTATGTAGAATTATATCTCAAAAGCCAACTCATATATATGGCCTAGTGAAGAGTGCACTTAACCACACAAGAAGATCAATATCTTTAATCCCAGCAGCCCCAGCAAGATCAATAACTACATATAGCGAGGCAAGACTTGAAATTCAGAGAAACTAGTGAAACAACGCTAGACTTGGAATTCCAGGCGAAGCTAATTCCCTCAGCTAATTTCCATCAAATGTTGTCACAAGTTCATAATTTTCCCCAAATTAAGAGAGAACCCCAGCAAAATTGTTCTTCATTTCCCCCAAATTACAAAACCCTAGAATCGATATCCTATTAACCACAATATAATTTAGTATTACCATTCTAACCGAACAAAAGGAAACTCAAAGTTCATTTAATCAAAAGCCCATCCAGAAACAAAAAGTGTAAAGAAGAGACCAGAAGTACCGTAGATGGAGAGGGAATCGTGCTTGACGACCTTGGAAGGTGGTCTTTCCATCTCCAGTAATTGGAGGGAGGCAATCGACGAGGGTCTGACCTTTCCGAGCATATTATTATTCCTCTTGGGCTTGCTTCAAATTCCACAAGATAGTGAATATCGGATCTGCTACAGTCAAGACTCAAGAATGAATGGCTGGAGAAGGAACCGAGGGTTGTGGGGGTGAAGGAGAAATGCAACAATTCTGAATTTTGAATGCAGTTTGGAGCAATCCACAGATCTGTTCATCATTGACGCCCGCGCGCCAAAGTACGCGCGGGAAGAAGCCGAAAAAATTTTATCCGACCCGACCCGACCGGATGCGTTGAAACAAGGGGAAATGGTTTCTGGGCGTAGTCCTGGCCTCCTGGGCCGTTAGCTTTTTTAAGAAAATGAATTAAACCCGACATATTTATAAATGGGTCAACGGGTCAACTCTGTGCTTAACCCATTAATTCATGAAGATAACCAAACCTGTTCTAAACCAAATTGGTTTCGTAAATAGGCGATTAGCAGCGCTTTGAGTGTTGCTAAAATACGATTATACGAACAGGAAAAAAGAAAAGAAAAAAGAATCGCAAAACCTTTTGCGGTTAATAATAACATTAAGTGATGCATGCTTTCTGGTGCATTGCTAATACCAGTTTTTTCTTACAGATATGTGAAACACAGATACACTACAAAAATTTCGTGGGAAGGCGATGAGTTATTCGTCGCATGGCACTTGAGGCGACAAATAAGGCTACGAAATCCATTAATGATGACATTCGCCTTCTTTTTTCATTGTCTTCCTGCGAATTTTTTATAGTGACCCCATATTCTTAATTTAAATGAGAAAATAATTTAAATTTTAGAAAAAAATCTCTTAACAACAGTTTGTCCTCGAATTAAATTCTAAAAAAACCAAAATATTAAAATGGTGAGAAATGGCAATTATACTTATTATTGGAATTTGGAGTCCCACTGGGTCTTGGGCAAACTGACACCCCGAACACCGTCAAAACCCAACCAATGGATAATGTTGGAAGCAAGCAAATGCGCCATATCGAAAGCAATATTAAGTTAAGGGTCTATTCTTTTTGGATCTTTGGAGAGCGT